>CM019752.1:50751323-50771323 GCA_009761765.1 Phenacoccus solenopsis | reverse complement strand
CCCCACTCCTTTCTTCATCACTTTCCTTTCCTACTTCTCCATTCACTCTTCTATTCCCCTTTCTCACCTCTCCATTCTCCTTCACCATCTTTCCTTTCCCCTTTCATCCTTCTACTTCTGCAGAAGAAGAGCTGCCCCAACCTGTAAGAAATTCTAGCTACAAACGTTATGGTGCGACAAAACTAGCCTTCATGTATTTCATGCAAAGAAGTCTCCAAAATTGACAATTAGGAGTATCAACGGTCTAGAGTAATTTTGAAGTGCCAAAAATGTGGGAGCGCGAACCATATTGCTGCCCTCTATAAGGCGTGTAAAGTGCGGCCTAAAAAAGGAGACACCTGTGAGTATTTTAAAAACTGAATTATACCGGGTGACTACTAGGGTGGGTCGATTTTCACTTTTATTGGAAAATTGAGTATGCACCTAGTTCAGTAGTTGCAAAATGATCGCAAAAGAATGTGAAAAAAATTTCAGACCTCTAGGTTGATATTTACCCCTCCCATAATTGAGTCAAAGTTTGCAAATAAGCAAAATTTTTTCCAAAAATTTGAAAAAATTATGTTGGACGTATTTAAATTTTTTAAACGCACACACTTGCATACCTACGTTCAACACAAACACACACCCTTCCTACGCACTCCACCCAAGCGGCTTTTTTCTGCAAATTTTTCTTCATTTTCGCGATATTGCACTATAAAACAAAAAGCACGTGTTACGAAACTTTAAACCAATATCTCAAAAAGTTCAAGTCCTAGAATATAAGTATAAGCGAACGAAATGTCAAGAATTTCATCCTTTTTAAAATGGCCTGTAAAAAAACGCAATTACTGTATTATTCGTATACATATAGGGTGAAATGTGGAAAAAACCAAAATTTTCAAAGTTTATCCCAAATTTTTGGGGCTTTAGGGTCAACTTTTACGGAGTTTCGGATTTCTTACCAATAGTACACGTTATGAGCTTTCGATTAAAAAAAAAATCAGCTTTCTAGGTGCAATAGAAAAAGTTCGGGAGTTTTTTCCGACTTTTTCTGGAATTAATTCCGACTTTTTACCTTGCAGCTTTATATATATGATCACCTTTATAAATATAGATATATATATGGAAATAATGCGAGATGATTACAAGAAATGGCCTGAAACTAAAGATTTTGAAGACTTCTTTCTCCCCACTGCCCTTTCTCAAATGAGGTAGGTTGCAATGGCTTTCGTTTTTATTAAAAATTCGGCTAAAACAAAGATGTAAACAAGCTAGCATAGTTCTCTACTTCTCTATGGTGCAACAACGATATAAAAGCAAGTTGAAAAATTTATTTCTTAATTAGATGTTCTGGAAATAAAAAGTTTCGAAAAATGCCGCCGAAGTCGTATCCACTAAGGTAGTATATATATGTTAACGCTAAAGTTTCTAAATCAGTGCAGAAATTATACTGAACTGAAAAAGTTCAGAGTTTGATACAGACGTTCGCGTGGCATATATACAATGGGAAGCGCGAACGAGATAAATTATACGAATAAATAATTTATTCAGAATTTTACTCACGATGAAATTGACCATTTGGTCGGTCGCGCTATGGTAATAGCGCAACTTGCTCAATAGTTTAACTTAACACGATTTCTGCGCTACATCCTGCGTTTAAGCCTTTCAGGCTAATCATGCGGTAGCGTAATTTTGTTTTTGGTTTTGTTTCTCATCGCGGAGATTTAGTCAGAGTTGGTGGAGAGTACGCTCGAGTACGCTGGTGTGGTTTTAAGGCGCGTACAGTTGATTTCTGTGGCGTTAGAATGTCGATTATTTGCAGACGACGCATTACTTGGGTGCATTTGCATTATAATCGGTAACCGAGCTTCGCTATCTTGGATACTGGTACATGCTGAATTAATGTTGGGCTGGTTCATGCTCCAGCGATATCTAAACTTTAAGTAAATTTGCGAAGAGAATTTTTTTCTACTAATAAGATGAATAAAATCTTTAGTCTTACATAGACAAATTTAATTTGCTTCCATTATAGGAATAAGATGGTTCTGAGAAAGAAAAAGAAGAAAAACATAAGCATGCCTTTATCATTTTCTGAGTTGAGTTCTGAATGAGGGCATGTTCAGACTTATAAAATACTAATGCTGTTAACCTTTATAAGCTTATACCCAGTACCATGACTGCAAAATTTGAAACCTTTACTTATTTCATTCACAACACTGAGAAGCTAGATTTAGGATGGGTTATTCATCTGAAATTATAATAATAATAATAATGACATGACATAAGTTCCTTTAACGTTCCCTATGCCTGTTGGCGAGCGGGGAAATGGATTAAAAATAACTAAAATAATTACACATCGTTAACAGCGTCAATATGGTGCCTCATCTACTAATTAGGTCACCCTGGATCCTACCCCTCTTTTTCCAGAACTTTTTTGAGTCCTTTTTTAAAATCATTGAATTTGGAAAAAAGTAGGATGGCCTGAGGAAGAGTATTGAAAATTTTTGTGTGAGTACTCCTACGTACGGTATAAAAGAACTTATATTGTGATGGAACACCATGTATATAATTATATTAAATTTATGTTGTACAATGTAAAGAAAGAAGTTGAACTTATACCACATGACTACAAAAAGTCTGAAATTTTAAGTTTACTACAAAAAAATTAGAAAAAAAGGGAAATTAATCTTGAAACAAAAATTTCTCTGTGTTTGCACAAAACTACACACTTTCGTACCGAGTTTGCCTATAATTAATAAATGCTTAAGAACGCGTTCGCACATCGCACTTCACAAATAACAACGAGCGAGTGCTAAGAAAGCGTATAAGTAGAGGTAGGGAATTTCAGAAACCGACAGGTTGTAATATCAAAATACGAGTATTTCGTTTACGCGGACTAAATGATAGACATATACGCGTTACAATTACAAACGATCTTGTTTCATGCAAAACCAAAACAACGTCTAGGGTAAGGAAAGGTGCTTTATTAAATTGAATTTCATTTCGACGAAGTGTTTCGCAGCGACGCGGTATTCGGAATTCGTCGCGTGTTTTAATTATACTCACTTACGTGATGTAATTTCGCCTCGACGGCACGACCGAGCTCGCGTATTTTTTCAGCTGACTATAAAAACGCCCGGAATCGCGAGATGTAATTGTTTTAAAATTAAAGAATTCATACACGAGCAGGAAGTAGTAAGAAATAGCAATATTCCGTGGAAACGAACGGAAAAAATAATAACTCGCATCTTACGTATTACCTTTTTCGTGGTCGCCGCTCTAAACGGGGTGATGGTGATCGTTGATTCGTTGTTTATGTATAATTGGAAAGTTAAACGCGTACCAGTGACTCGATACGATATCAATAATTCGGTTTATTTGAGCGCGTTAAAATCGTTCAAAGTGTTTCGATTAGCTCGTATATTCTGTTCGTGTTTTCGCTGTACCAAGCTACCTACAAAGATGAAATGAATTATTCAAACCGTCTTTGACACATTAAAGGCGAATGACTGAAATATGATTCATATCGAACGACTGCGACTAATCTACGGGGATATGTTAATAATACGAACAAAGGTATAACATTTAGGAATGAATAATTCCACTTTCGAATATACTGCGCGATAGGTGGCCTAATTTGGTGACAAACATAACCTACCGAATATTAACATCTGTCATAAACACCGCTCCAAGTATACATTACGCCGGTCAAAAGTTCCGCGACGATTTTCAAAATGTCAAAACATGCGCATTTTTTTATTTCTTCGTTACTGAGGTGATTAAAATTTGTTTAAAATGGGAAGCACCTATTATGCATCATTCGAAAGCTTAATAAATGGCGCCAATTTTCAGCTGCGTTTTTAACTAAAAAACGACAGCTATTACAGCCTACCTGATTTGAGAAGGGAAGGTCGGGGGAGGGTGTGGTCTTCAAATCTTTGCGTTTCAGACCATTTGTAATCATCTGGCAAATGTCCAACTTTTTGGTATATATATTTTTTTTCCCCCACGCATAGCGCCGGCGAGTATTCCTAAAATTCGCTCAAAATTTGGTGAGAGACTCTTCTTGAAAATGCGCAGAACAGCCTTTTTTGTTTTTTCGATAAATTTCAAAATGGCGGATCACTCAAATTTTGAGGGGGGCTGGAGAAGTGGCAAATAGCTCAAATTTTTCGTTTTTGATCTCATATGAAAGAGTGAGTCACGGACACTAACATATCTAAATTTCAGCTTCCTAAGTGCACTTTGAGGAGAGTTAAAGAAAAAACCCTGTTTTTGAGGAAATTTCGTTTTTTGTCACTCGCCTTGCGCAGGCGGGTGTGGATAAAATTCGCTCAAAATTCGATGAGGAACTCTTCTTGAAAATACGCAAAAATATTTTTTTTGTTTTTTCGAAAAATTTCAAAATGGCGGATCATACAAATTTTGAAAGAAGCTGGAGAAGGGGTGAATTCCTCAAATTTTTCGTTTTTGATCTCATATGAAAGAGTGAGTCGCGGACACTAACATATCCAAATTTCAGCTTCCTAAATGCATATTGAGAGGAGTTAGGTCAAAAAACGGCTTTTTGAGGAAGTTTTGAGTCATGAAATTTCTTGAATCTTCCATATCTCCCCACCAAATCAAGTTAAAGAGGTCAAATTTTGTGTGTGAGGTTAGTTGGTGACCAGAATATGACCTCTTGAATTTGGATCAAAATGGATCCAAAATGGCGGATTATCAAAATTTTGAGTAGAGCTTGAGGAGCCTCAAGTTGGTAAAAATGTAATTAATATGAATTCATATGGTTATTGGGGATAAGTTGTATACTATATCCCCAATTCACTTCCATACATGATGATGGAGGGGGAAGGCGGGGTTATCAGCCTAAAATAGTGGTGGGGGTACAGGAGGGGTCGAAAATTTTTTATTGCTGTGTCATATGATAGAATGAGCCCAAGTGACAAACCTATTTTGATTTTAGCTTCCTCAGTGATTTTGGAGGGGAGTTGGAGCAAAAAATGGCTTTTGGAGGGGAAATTGCTGCAAGAAATTTCATGAATCTTCTATATCTCATTACCAAATTGGCCTAGAATGGTCAAACTTTGTGTGTAGGATTAGTTTGTGAACAGAATATGACCTCTTAAATTTGAGTCAAAATGGATGCAAAATGGCCGATTATCAAGATTTGAAGATAATTTGAGGACCCTCAAATAGTAATAATTTGAGAAATATGCGTTCACATAATTATTTTATGGCAAGAAATACTACACACACATTTGTGCCAAATTCAACTTCTTAAGTGTTTTTGGAAAGGATAGGGTAGGGGTTTTCAGACTTGGTATTTGGTGTGGCCTGTAGTCATGAATGGTTAAGCAAGGTTATTACCAAATCAAAAGAAGCTCCAGTTAAAAACTCAGCTCCAGTAATGTGGCATGGCTGCTTACGTTTCTTTTAAATTTATTGTATTACCCTTCCATGCCCACACTCTCCATGACCCCAGCAGGAGTGCTCAAATTTCTCAACGGTTCAACCCTATGGTTTCCCCTATACTTGGACAATATTCGATTCTTCTATTTAAACGTTGATTTGGTCAAGTTAAATCTTTTTTGACTGCTCGATTCTAATTCATCAACTCATTTCGTAGCGTCAGACAGATGAGCTGATCAGCTAAAATCGAAAAGAAGGGAAAATCGCGATGCTGTTTCAAGGCACAAGATGGATCTTGTTTTTGTTACCAAGGAATACAAATGGACGCACGTGAGAAAAATTACTAAAAAGAACAGAGAGCAGTAATTTTGAGTATCTTTGCGGGGTTTTTGAATTACATCATTTCATCTCAGATTCTTAGCCTTCTTATGCGCTTGCTCTTGATGTTAAAAAACGTAATTTAATTCAAATAACCGGTGTAGCGTGTAAAGATAAATTTATTTAATTAAAAAACAACAATGAAAAGGTCGAAAACGCTTTTAAAGTACTAACGCGTAAAAAAAACTTCCACTCATTTTCGTTATTATTATTGTTACTATTATTATTATAGTTACGATTTTATATGCGGAGAATTTCTCCTTTTAAATACGATTCCTTTACTTGGAAAACGATAAATAGGTACCCAGCACAGTTCGCGTACGTAGAATTAAATGTACACGCGAGATGTATATTTATTTCAGTTATAGTTTTCTAAAATTCAGTCAGCTAGCGGAAACGTAAATTAAATTAATCGCGTGAGAGCAATTCTCTGCAATATAACGTATTTTTTTGATTTGTATTTTTAATTATAAAAGTTCGTTCAGACCAGTAACCAGTCGATTTGAAATACTTTCTTAATTTTGTGCTTTTTCTTCTCACTTGTACATGCGTGTATATAGTGTATACCTTCATGCGTTATTTCTTTCAAATTTGGGAATAACGAAAGAAATTTTCTTACTTCATCTCCATTGCAATAAAACATCAACCTAAAAAGCTAAAATAATAACTTTTTATTATATTTATTGCTCTGAAAAATTGTAAAAAACTTCTCTATTTACAGGTATTTCAAAGCTCTGTATGTATGGGCTAGATGAAATGAGGGCACTTCAAAAAAAAAAAAAAAAAAACACAAGTAACGAAAGAGCTGAAAAAAGGTAAGTAAGTGTTACTATTATTTTCTAATATACCTTTGTGTTACTTTCATTTATAGTGGTTGTTTGGCCCATATGATAAGTCATAGATGAACAAAAAAAAATTCCTTAAATAACGTTAAAAAGTAAATGCAAAAATGATGAATGATTCATAAATGTTAGATAGGTCAGTACCAAAACATAAACGATCAAAGCTCAATGAATAAAATGACTCAGTTAGACTCGTGCAAAGATCGCATTGTCAACACAAAATCCTGAGAATTCAACAACAAAATCAAACCTCCAAATTTCTACTCAAAATCTTAAATAAGATTATTTAAGAAAAAATGCTAATATACAGATCCTGATTAGCAAAAAGTTGTTCTCAGCATTTATAGGTTGATAACAAAAATATTTTGTTAATCTCCCATAACACTTGGAAAATTAGCCGAATAGGCGCTGAGAAAATCAGTGATTTCATAGAGGCATGATGAGAACCAAAACAAACTTGCCAAGAGTAGAAATGGTCTATCGAATCTGTATAGTAATTATCAGTCTAGACTTGGCCTATACTCAGTTTCAGACCAGCGTAAAATCAAGCAGGTAGTTCTGCCGCGAATATCTTCGTAACTCTGTTAGTTTCATCTGTGGATAGCTTGTTATAATCTTGAATCTTTCAGTTATTGAGATACTTGAATATTTTTGATAAACTATGTTTTATTATTCATAAAAATCTGAGTTCTGCATTCATTTGAATGATATAGTTATAAGCTATCTTTTTCTAAAGAATGTAGATAAAATTTATAAGGGATTTGACTCATTTGAACATACACCTCAGTGAGCTTATTTTACATATTATTATTTCTTACTTCTCTTAAATGCAAAAAATGCAGTTTCTGAAGTACTATTTCCATCTCAGAATTAGATTATATAGATTGATGGTAATTAGGTCTGGTAATTAGTCGATGAGAAAAGGCGACGATGACGACATTATTTATAGACTGTCGTCTTCGCGTTTTGACAATGGAAATAATAATAGGAAGCGACGACGCAACAGATGTAAAAGTTGTAACTCAAGATAGACGTTATTTCATAGTATCGACGATAAAGCGACGGTATTCTATAGCGTTTTGTGAAGGCCATTATAAATTTCGGAATATCATTTATAACTTTGTTGTTTACTGACTCGAGTTAAAGTAGACGTCATTAACTGTTTGCGCCGACCAAGTTCTCGCGCGTATAGCCCGTGTCTGCGAAGAGCGAAAAGCGGTTTGGCAGTTCGCGGTGATGGCGAAAACGCGTACTACAGCCGCCGTACTGTGTACTAACTTTGTCGGCTTTATTCGCGCTACCTATATTTTACATTAATCTATTTACAGCTTATAAAGGGAGGAAATGCCGCCGCCGTACCGGCCGAGTATTTGCAATAAGCTGCTTTTAAAGGCGGCACCGCCATGAAAACAGATTTAGACGATATTTGGCGACGGTCCTTGGTATGAAGGTGTGTTATGCCTGGTTATCGATGTTCAGAATTGAAGAGAGAATTTTGCATTGAATAAGTGAAAATTGAAGCTTGTTGAGATAGCTGCCACGTAGTAGGTGTCTAAGCACATTTAGCGAATGTGAGGAAATTATATTTTTGAATAGAGCTTCAATCCTTGATGGAATACAGTCTAGTTCCCGAATTCCAACCCTTGGTGAATCGATGTTTCCTTCAAATGTTGAGAATTATTATTGGAACTTGATTTTTTAAATATAAATTACATCATCAATATCGGCAAATAACCAAGTATTCGTATAATGTGTATGATTTTCATTGTTAATCATGGATTCCATCTTCCAATACGGATTGTATTACAAGCAACATATTGAAAGCCTTTATCAATTCTCCTTGTATCAATTCCCTTTTCTCTCTAGACGGTGTGAAGGCTCTCAGAATTGGTTTTCCCCAGTATTCGAAAAATTATAGCTTTCAGTATAACGATACTTGGCGAGAAAAAAATATTCTTCTTTTGTGGGTGATGCTGCAATTGTATGTGCTGCAGATAGTCAGAAAGAAGTTATTTTTAAAGTAAATAGTAATCATAAGGTTGTATGTAAATGCTGAACGGTAAGTGTACATAGTAGGGATAGTTGAGCGATGATGGTTGGGGCTTCCCAAACCCTCTCTCCCCCTCCCATTTACACTCTTTTAACCATTAACATTTATTCAACCAACATTACTCAACAATATCATGATACTACCTTATCCCTCTTTCAATCACTAATTATTCAACTAACTGTTGAGAACTAAGAAAAGTTGTATAAATTATGACAACGTTCTTAGAGTATAATATAATTTTCATCACAATCACATTTTAGAAGAATATTATCAATTCTACTTGGTGAACATCCTCTCCTGCAGTCCTGCACATGACTATCCCATGATGGTTCGTTATCGTCATTCGTATTCTGATATTCTTTCTCTCTTGCCAAGATTTTAAAATCATAGAATATGGAACGAATTCTTTAAAAAAATTGTTAAATTCATAATAACAGAAAATTAAAATGTAAAAATGTGCTCTCGACGATTCCTTATATTCGAAACGAAGATGTTGTTCAGCCACACTCTTTTAAAAAGTTGAGACAAGTTTTTGCAATCGCAGGTGTTCCTTCCTTTCTAATTTGAGTTCTGTCTAAGGCGTTTCGCCTCCATCTCCAGTTCGGCAACTCGTTGGCGACGTCTCCTCATTCTATAAAACAAAACAGAAGTATAGATAAACCAAAAAAAAAAAAAATCACAGTTATAAAAAAGAGTCCAAAATGACTTACGTTTCTGTTTTCCGCGTTACAGGTAGCTCCATTCGTGCCATTAATATGTCGCTGTTTTCTGATGACACCTTTACTCTTTCCGTTTTCAAAAAATACTAATTTCATTTAATAATATGCTTTAAAACTTAAGTTGTAAAATTTTGCAAGTTACAGTTAGCTGACTAATGACTTAATCACTTATATGGTGTCGTCGTGATGTAACCAATCAGGAACTAGGATGAAGCATACTTATCTGTGCTGCTCAGTTATCACTTATCTTCATTCCTTCATATTAACCTTCACAAAGCAACACATTATACACAACATGATGTCAAAAAAGACATACTTGTTCAAAAAAAAAGAAATTGACAACATAATGTCAAAAACGACATATAACGATTTGAAAATATCCAAATATGTCGTTTTCGACATTACGTTGCGAAAAAAACTTCAAATTTTTACATTTAATGTCGTTTTTGACATATGTTGTGGTATGAGGGTTAATTAATCATTTCATTTGCAATCTAATTAATCATTCACTCATTTTTAACTTTCAAGTTATGACTGGAGTGATCAAATATTTGGTTTCTCAAAGTAATTATTAACTTTAAACATTTAAAATTAATGATGCATTTCATTTTTCTATAGATCTCTCAAGGAGTTGTTTCTTCGTAAATCTCATTAGTAATGCTTCATTGCATATCTCCATACACGTATACAACTGTGTGATTTTTTGAAAATCTTTTTATCAAATGTTATATCATATATTCAGTATAAATCTCTTCATCATATTTTACATCAGTCATTTCAGCATCAGCCGTTCAGGTTAAGGTTCAAGGTGCACTTTGGCCATTTGTAGCCCATTGTGCCTACAACCACCATTATACGAGCCTTTTACAGTCGAAAAATCGAGATAGCTAAGCTCTGAAAATCGTACCGTGACAATTATTTGAAAATCTAATTACCTCTGTTTTTCAACTTCTACGTCTACGGCACGCGAAAAATTATACTATTGGGACATTTCAGACTATATTTTTGAGTATTCAAAAAAAAGTCAAAAAATTGAGGTAGTTAGATTTGCAAGTCTAAGCAGTGTTTACTGAGTTGCTTCTTTTGTTATTGACATTTAAGGAGATTCAGGCTAAGGTTGTTTGATGAGTTGAAAGGGATGAAGTTCGAATGATTTCTTTCGCAATTACACATTAAAAGTTCAAAAATCGACTAATAATGATTTTTGTTTAGTTTATATCTTTAATAGCACACATATTTAAATTTCAAAATTCTTTATAATTATAATTAAACCGTTTTATCAACAAAAAATGAATAAAAAATGACTAATATGATTTGTTTTCATTTTTAGCAGTTATTCAGTATTTTATGTACTTACTTGATTTGTAAGCAATTAAAATTAGTTAATGCAGACGTAAATTAACAACGTAACCAAAATTTCACCCTTAAAAATTTCCTTTCAAAACACGACAAAAAAAAAGCGCGCCAAAAAATATTCTAGACTAAAACACCTCGAATAGCATTGAAATAGGCGATCCCAAACCCTTCGTCATTTTCGACGACTCCGGCGTACGAAAAAAAAAACAAATATTTAATATTATATTACAGTTATTATTTTTCTCGTGTTACCTGCGATTTTTTAATCTGATAAAATTTAAAATAGGAAAAGAAAAAAAAGGGCCGCGAAAAACACGAACGTAGCCACCAAATGCGCAGGATTCGAAGTCGACATTAAATTGCGTACACGGTATACGGACATGTTCCCTTACAAATATTTATAACCGTTTAGTAGACAAAGTGCTGGTACAACGGTGACTTCGTTTCGGTGCGCGCGATCGATGTTTTACGAAGTCGAAAATCGCGACTGATAGCAAATGCGGTGTTGATGAAAAAATTCCGGAGAATTTTATCGTCGTTTTGTTTAGTCGTCGTAGAATTTCGCGTAAATTTATTTTCACGTTGAGAAAAATTCGTATCCGGTGAGATGTAAATATCGGCGTGAAATTTATACGTGCTTTTTCGTGGTTGGTTGTACGCGGCGTGGTTTCGCACATTTATTTTTTTCGTAGTTTAGTTTTATTTTTTTCGTTTGATTTTTATTATTTTTTAAATGTTCGACGAATTTCGTAACATGAAATTTTTGCGATTCAAGGATTTACTGATATTTTGGCTGTGTTTGAGATTCGTTTATGGGCAAGGTAAGTTCGAAGGGAATTGCTGCATTTTTACTTGCATAGATTAACGATGAATAAACGTGATTAGTGACTAAAAAGACACCGATTACAGTACAGATTAATCTATTATAATCGCTATTTTTTTTCTAGTATAATTTTTTTTTTAATACAAAAACGAAACAACTCGTGATAACTTTTTTTTTGTCGTAAAATTTCATCTGAAATTCAACCACCAAAAAAAAATTCACTCATACGCTGCTCGCAAGAATTAAATTTTTTATTAATATCCTGCGCTAGTCATAGTTTCGCTACATCTTTTAAACACTTCTTCCGAGTAACTTCCTTTTTCCGGTATTCCCAACGTTTTTCAAAGCTCAGAGAGAAAAGCATTTTCGCCAGACGGAATACTTTGTGCATAAGCTGAATGAAAAATTAAGCATCCGGAACGCTTCAATTTTAAGATAGCGGGCGAAAAGGTTGATAGCTTATGCGAGCTTGTGGTCGCAAAGATTTACAGTTTCATTAGCCGGTAATGAGCTTCATTATTAGTGTCGGTTCATTATGAAAAAATACGGCGGAAAGGAGGATTTTTTTAAGTAAGAGGTTAATTCAAATCGCATCGTTGATTTGCGGATTTTTTTTTTCAATGATTACATAGAGAAGATGGTCAAATATATTTGCCACGCGTAGAGAAAAAACATAGTAAAGTACGCCATTGTTAACAATAATACTGTTGCCCTAGTATGTAAATGCGATTAAGTGTACATTTTTTGTAAGAATTACTGACATTTTATTGAGTTTTGCGATAAATATAGGATAGCAGTTTTCACAAAACATTTTCGTGTATTTCAGCGCATTTTTTTTTGAGATGAAGCTATGATTTTCCATGAATTAAAAAGTAATCAGTGCTTATTGAAGAGAAAACAGCGAAATTTCTTGATTTTGATATTTTTGTAAAGCAATTTTCTTTGCAACAAAAAATTATAAATACCACTGTTTTTTGTTATTTTCAAATGTCAAAAAAATCCAAATTGCTCATTTTGAAATTTATGCAATTTATTTTCGAAAAAATGGCAACATTGTTTTCTTTGATAAAAAAAAAAAACGATGAAAACCATTTTTTGACCCAATCTATGGCCTTATCAGAAGAAACCTAGTCATCACATCATCAAAATCTCACCTAGTGGTGAAAGTTAGGCATTTCATTCAATTTTATCCCGCAAGAGGCGATACCTACTATAAGAATTTTGAAAGGTTAAACTTAGACAAAGTTTGTTTATCGAGTCTCAAAGAGCTGTGGTTAACCTCATGGCACGCTTTTACATCTTAAATTATGGATTTATGAATCATTTCTTTGAAAAATTAATCCCTAAAATATCTACACTGTGCCCATTTGAATTTACTACATTCGAGCTTCAAATTCCTTCATAAAAAAATGATAATAAATTATTTAATTTATTTTGATTTTATCTTGCTGCAATAAATAACTCATATCTTATTAAACTAATTTTGTAATTTTATCAATTTTTCTGTAATCAGTATTGCCAAATCAGTGTGAAAAAATACCGAATCTTAAGAATCATGGTTAGAAGTGATGAAGAAAAAAACAATTGATATTTCAATACCATTGATTCTATGAAACCAACCAAAAGAAATCAAATAATTAATTATTTTTCTATGAAAGATTTTATGGTGTCTTTCTAGGAAATAAGATCAATTTTTAAACTTCTTGAACTTGGAAATAGTGACTAATTTTTTGTTCTTTAACCCTGGAAACGCACCGTGGGGTCCCTGGGACCCCAAGTTCAATTTCACCTCTCTTACAACTTGTGTAAGTCCCTCTTGTAATGTCCTACGTAGCGCTAAAAAATATTCAATATTAGGCAATTTCAAACCATTTGTGTAAAACATGTTGCATAAGTTGTTACATTATATGCTTTTTCAAAATTTATTAAATTCATAATCAAATTATTTTTTCGAATAATTTTTTTAACAGTAATTCGTGATATCGTCTTGTGATGACGTAGATGCTTCCATTTTTCATTGATTTGAGGAATGTAAATAAGAAATTGATCGAAGTATGGATTTTCATTAAGGTATACCATGAATTTTTTCAATTTGCCAAGTAATAAAAAAAATTTATAGAAGAGGAGAAATTGGAGAGGGGAGCAGTAATATGACAAATTTTATGTTGGTTACTTCAGAAAATAAATATAAAGGTAGCATTATCAGTCTAATAGAATTTAAGTTGATTTTTTACCTTGTGGTCCTAGGGACCCCACAGTGCGTAATGAAGGTGTTTTAATTCCTGTGCGTTTCCAGGGTTAAACAATTAAATGTAATTCATGGATTCAAAAAATTCAAATTTCTGGAAATTCTTCAAAAATTTCAAGAAGTTGGACGATTGAAATAATTTTAGCGTTTCAAGTCATATGACAACTGCTGTTGTTTACCACTTTCACTTTCCAAAAATAAAATAAAAATAATTATTTATACCAATTTTTTTTTTAAATGAATTTATTTAAGGTCGCTCTGCAACTAGGGCCATTGTGAATTTTTACAAACGTACCCAATTTAAATTAGTGTATGCGTAATTTGCAATAGTTTATACAAGTAGTGAAATGTTAGAAATGTAATTAATTCGTTAATGGTTTCTGAGTTGTTTTGAAAAATTTCTTTGATGTTTTGTGCTGGTCTGAGGAGGTTGTACTTTGAGCATTCGGCGATTAGGTGGTTGATGTTTAGCGGAGCTTGACATATACCGATTGGATTGCGTTTTGTATGGAGTAGGTATAATGTGTGATGAGTGTATGACCTATTCTTAGTTGCACTATGATTATTTTTTCTCTTTTGTTTTTTCGGTAGGACGAATGCCATTTAGATGCTATAGGTTTGACGTGATATAATTTTGAGTTTTGAGTATTTTCCCATTCTGTCTGCCACAATCTTAGTATCTACATTCCTAGTTAAACCATAGATACTAAGAACAATATAAAATGCATACATACATCATATTTTCGAAAGGAAAATTTATACGCGTGAAATAACACTCGGGAAATTTTCAGCGTTAGCGGTTACCGGTTGGTGAGAATTTTTCGATGGTCGAGAGAAAAAAAAATTCCGAATGTTTATTTTTTGCGTACACGTGTTGTCGGATACGTGCGTGCGAGAGCGCACTAAAAGTTAACCATCGTCGACCATACGTTATAGTTTCGCAGCCAAGTCAAATGAGCGGAAATTTCCCGCATTTTAGTTTTACAGCTTTTCTGAGGGGAAGTGGTCTTCTCAAACGACGTATAAATTCCGCTCTTAAACGAGAAGCCGTATGTTATACGCGTCTAACGGTTATCGAGGTTTACCGCGGACGTGAAATTTATTCAAATATGTCGAATAATTCGTTAGAATGAGTTGGTTTTTTCGAACTCGTAAGAGAGAAGTTTTGGATGAATGAGAACAAAAAATCAACTATCGCCGACATCTTGCACCGCTTTTGTAGAAAATTAAAAACGAGCAATCTAATGTGTATAATTGGATTGTAATCTGAGACTTTCAATTTTAAGTTCGAGTTTGAATTCAGTTGTGTGAGTTTCATCTTCTTGCGCTTTCACCGTTAGTGTGCATCGAGTTTCAGTTGAACTCTTCATAATTCAGGTTCTAAGTTTTGAATTTTTTTTGGTTAGAGCGAGTGGTGAGTAGTTGAAGGCGGGTGTTATGGATTATATATTTCTATTCGTAATTATTTTAGGATAGATATCTTGTGAATGGGGTGAAAGCATGTTGGCCCTCTGGAATCACTATTTCTTCTCCTCTCTCTGTCTGCCGTACGCACATAGATGGAAATATGTTTAATTCAAAATATTTTTTTCGTATGCTATGACTATGATTTTATTTTTATTATTTCTTTCTTCTTTTTCTTCTTTATTGTTTTTTGATTTTTGTTTTCGGTGGTTATTATAGGCTTAGGCCTAAGGCTATTGGGCTACATTTTATGGTAGATTTAGATCTCAAAATTCCGCATACCTATATCGATGCTAAATCAGAGCATTCTCTCCTTAATCTCTTATGTGCTGTGTTTTTCAAGTCTTGTAATATTTTTTCGTGAAAATAATTCATTCAAAATGACCAGATCAATGACCAAAAAAAATGTTTTCACGTATTCAATACCAATAAAGAATCCATAAGAACTTGGAGAAAATTGACTGGAAGATACAGTTATTACAATACTCCAAATAGGCTACTTCATAATTCCTCGCCAGTATTTTTAATAAAGACTCTTAGAAGCGCTTATTCTCAAATGTACATTTGCGAAACTATACCCTTCTTTTTTATATTTCTGACACTCTCTCTACTTATGACATAAATTTTCTTAATATACATCGTGTCCAACTGATCTTACAACCCTAGCAGTTTGCAGCTCAAAAATCAAAGAACATATTTTAAAAATTTAGTGGGCAATTAGTTTGACATTTCAATACCTAACAATTTCTGTACATAAATTCATGAAGTTTAAATTAAATCTCAAACAAATGTACTCTGCAGGAAATTTCCTCCTGCCCCCCTGCGTAGCGTCGGATGGTATTTCTAAAATTCGCTCAAAATTTTGTAAGAGATTGTACCTTTGACACGTCATTTTAGGCTCGAAATATTTTATGTAAAATAGGTAAAATGGTGCACGATAGGAGAAACGGCAGCGTTGGTTTTATTCTATCTTTTACCAAGTATAGTTGTGCGTCCATAAAAGTAATTTGCAACTCTAAATTTCATTCATTTATTAAAAGAAATATATGATTATCACAATCGACTACGCAACAAGACTCTTCTTGAAAATACGAAAAAGGTACTTTTTTGTTATTTCGATACACCTTAAAATGATGGATCACTTAAATTTGGAGGGGGTCTGCAAAAGGGGCAAATACATAAAATTCCTCATTTTTGATCTCATATGGAAGAGTGAGTCACGGACACCATCGTATTGAAATTTCAGGTTCAAGTGCATTTGGAAGGGAGTTAGAATAAAAAATGGCTTTTTGAGGAAGTTTTAAGTTATGAAACTTATTGAATCTTTTATATTTCTTAACAATATCGACCTAAAAAGGTTAAAGTTTGTATGTAGGATTAGTATGGGACTTGTATATGACCCCTTAAATTTGTTAGGAGATGATATGATCTCTTGAATTTGGATCAAAATTAGTTCAGAATTTGAGAAAAGCTTGAGGAGCCTTAAATAACTAAAAATGTGATTCATATGGACTTACATGATTAGTAGTGATATCGGAGGGGAGAGTTCTGGGAATGAACAAAAGATTGAAAATTTTCGACTTTGTAGTCATATCACAAAGTGAGCTCAAGTGACTAAACTATTCCAATATTAGCATCTCAAGCAAATTTGGAGGGAAATGGAAGCAAAAAATATGTCTTTTAGAAGAGAATCGCAATAGGAAATGTTCATGAATTGTTCATATCTGTTGACCAACGATAGGAATTCGACTCCATCAGTTTGTATGAAAATGAATCCAGAATGGTGGATCGCCAAATTTTGAGCGAGGAGGAGCCTTACATTGCCAACATTTGAAAAATATGAGCTTAAATGATTATTGCCACTAAGAATTATAACAATGGATTCTAAATTGAAGTTCTTATTTGCTTTTGAAAGAAGGGTTCTCAAAGTTGCTATTGTACGTGGCCTATTGGCGCGAAGAGGTAGCAATGTTATCTAGAAACCTGAAGAAGCACAAATTGAAAACTCAGATGTACGAGTATGCGGCATGATTGCTTACTTTTTTCTCTTTTTCTTTTCTTTTCTTTTTTTTTAATTTTAACAAAATCAATTATTATTTTTTGATGCTTCAACTTTCATGTAAGAGCGAGTATGTTATTTTTTTGAAATACATGTATTATAATTAGAGGTTTCAACATTCATGTGGATAAAAGAGTGTCTTTATGTGAGTGCAAGACTCCGCTACAGAAGAACTGTAGAGGTATAGGAGAAAGTCTGCCTCGTTAGCAAGTTCAATATTATGAATAATTCTGAAATTTTTCAAAAAATCTTTTCATCTCATTCAATGTTTGAAAATAACGGAAAAATAAAATAATATCTCAGAAAATGACGGAACTCAAATTAATATTTAAAATTATGTTCAACGTAAAATGAGTTCGTAGGTAATCTTAATTTTTTGACGAATCTAGAGGTAACGAAGCCTTTTAGCAACAGCATACGGAAGGGGATGTTACAGAGCAGACGAAATTTTCGACGAATGAAATATTCAACTAATCGCGTTCTTGATGTCTCGCATGTATGTAAGAAGAATTCGTCGCTGTAATATTTCGAGCGGAAAATAAATATAAAAACTTTTCGCAAAAAACCAACTTTCGTTTGTGTATACCTACGTATTTATTTTGAATTAAATGAAACACGTATCGTACACATCTCTGGTGGAAATCAATTTCCGTTTGGCACGCTGTACATTTTTGAAAAACTAGTAATCAAAAAGTTGCCGAGGAAAATTTTGCTTGGGCGTTTTCAGAAATTCGGAGTTTATTATAAGAGAACGTTGGGATATTTGGAAAAGAAAATTTTCTTTTCGGCTGACACATGCCGGCCAAACGAGGCTGTCGTAGGATTTAAATTATGTGACGAATAACGGTTGCGATAGTTCATCACAACTCATCTGTTGTTTACGTATTGGCGAATTTGGTCCCTTGTGTTTGGTTCAGATAGTTCGATACGAGTGCTGTGATTGACAACGGTAGCTGGCAATGCTGGAACGTCTGCGGTATTTTAATATTGATTAATCGACTGGCGCGCCATGTCCGCGTAAATGGAATACCTAATAGAATGAGAACGAACGAGTAAGCAGGTGCGTGATGATACGTGATGTAATAAAATACGAAGAATGAAACGTATCGGGAAACAAGCATTTTATTTTTATTCTCACTTTGTTTTCGCGAAAGAAGAAAAATAGAAAAAAAGTCTAGGTGAATTTGAGCGATTCGGGTGTTTTATCAAAATGCGAATATTCACTTGCGAGTATTTAAAAATTAGAATAAAACGAGCGAGATGCGCTGCCAGCGTAATTAGTTTTTTCCCCTTCGTTCGCGGAATGATAAATTGCTAACTTCCTCGAAATGAAAATATATTTTCGAGCTCCACTCATCCAGGTTACCAGGTACGACGATGTACTTATAGTGATCATATATACTGTTAGAATACTGGTGTCGTAGCGCTAAATCGAATTAAACGCGTAAGCTAAAGGGTAAATATCAGTTAGCAATACCCTATTACACGAAACTTGTCGGACGAGTGTGCTGTAAAAAGTCACGTCTGTATCCTTCGTTGCCGCCGCTGTTTTAATTACCGGCCGCCGATAACAATTGGCTAGATGCATAAATCCACTTATCCGGTTATCTTTGTACCATTGGCCACAAATCGACAGTAACGTGTTAATTGCTTTGTCAATAAATGGCAGGTAGGCGACGACAAAGGTGCGATTGGATGGGCGATGAAGTATCGTACGTTGCAATACAACGTTGTCGTTACAACTATGCTAGACTGCCCTGTTCTGTATGTTTGGAAATTAATTGTCGAAAACGATCGCAGTTTACGCCTCCACCGTGTTCCTAGCGGACCGTTTGACCGGAATGGTTCGGCTGATTGTTTCACTGAATTATCCAATGACCCGAAATCAAGCGTAGCATTTGATTGTTGTTTGCTTGTAAGAATAAGAATATTGAAACGTAGGTAATTATCGAGCACGCTTTAGCAGCGATGATATTGGAAACATGGAGATGATATCGAATTAAAAGCTACTATATTGAATAGAATCGATTAACAGCTATTGCGAAAGCTTCGACCAGCAACTTTGAAGAAATAGCCTCGTAGGAAAATTAAAAAAAAAAATGATTTTCTGTTAAATCGTGCCTTAAAGACATGAAAGCATTTTACCAAACATTTTCCTCTAGTTTCTCGGCGTAATTTTTTTTCACTCGTAACAAATTAAAATTATCTTCCTTTTGTCATCAACGAATAAGAAGTTAATGAAATATATAGTCTTCAAGATGAATAAAAAATAAGTTGCCATCATGCATTACTAGTCCTGAATATTTAATGAAGGCTTCTTTAGATTTGCAGATATTATAATCTCTTTATAGATTATCAGAGCGAGGCTGAAACCCAACCCTTCAAAAAACACTGAAGAAGTTGCATTTAATATATGGAGTTGTTATAGTAAATGGTCTAAGTTCTGATTGGTCATATCTTACACGCGTAATAACCAATCATAAGGCTAGAATGTGATAAAATGTAGGTAGTTTCATTTCTACCTTCCTAAATAATATCGTTCAGTTTTCAGTGAACGACTGAAATTCGTTTGTGATTTGAATCATCAGCTGATTTGTGTTTTTATTTTACGAGTTAGTCAAGGTAATTTACCACTTTCCAACTTGCTGATTGGTTCTTACACGCGTGACGTAT